>OX451738.1:11137028-11144528 GCA_948472305.1 Vicia faba | reverse complement strand
CACTTTTGAATGCTGTCACCGAAAGTTTTAAAAAACTGACGGTAACACAGAATTTTCCCTGCCGGAAAACTGGACATATTCAAAAAGAGTCGAGCAGGTCATTCATTGGGGATCCGGCGGATCTACGTTATATGATATTTATTCTGATATTACGGAGTATGGCTTTGCCAGTAATTACTTTCACGAGGCATTAAATATCCTCTATTCTATTGGGGGGCCGGGGGTTGGTGGATAAAGATGGACAGTCAGGATTGCGTAATATCAATTTTTCGGCCTCGCTTAGGTTCCTATCGATTCTCCCCGGATTTTTGGATCACCTTTGACCTGCCCGACATGCTGTTGACTTGGAGATTAATTCTTCGGCCGTACCTTCTGCGGTCGTTACGCTTGGCTTGATTGTTGGGCTGGGACCGAAGAAAAGTAGAAGCCTCAACCGTGTCGAAGGCATTATAACTACAGTACGCTACCTCAAAAAGAAAGATCTACATCCCGTCGCTACCCTTTCAGCCCTTAAAATGTTAATCTTCCCGCGTGAGGGTGATCAGCGTTCTCGTTCACGAAGCCAACCGAGTTGCTCATGGGAAGGAGCATGTGAGGGAGAAGGACCAAACTTCGTCTCTTTGAACGGAGCCCTGGTTTCCTTTTTGATACTATGTAACACCTCCTCATCAACAGACGTTTCCCGAATAACCATTCATTTCATGAAAAACCTGCGCTTGTTAGCAGCTGAATCACTCTCTCCTCTCGTAGTGGGCCTTTTCTCATCCTTATCGTACGGGACTAGAGCAAGCTGGCTAAGCCGCATCTTCTGCTTTCTTTGCATTTTGCATTTGTCTTTCAAAAACCCGTTCTTGCTGTTCTTTCATCAGCAAATGTGGCAAACTACTGGTGGTCTTTTCTTCAACTATAAGATCTCTGCTCAAGTCTTTAGAAAGCAAGAGTCCTGCTGTTGGAGTAAAGGCATGCCTTTAGTTAAGGTAGCGAGTTACTTTCCGGTGAGATGGTCGTTATATTTAGATAAAGTAAAGGCGCCCGATTGGAGCTCATTGGTTCAGCAGGAAGAGGAGGAAAGGATAATTTACTACGAGAGTGCAGGGATTTGCTCCTCAATAGGTATCGGGGTACGGATAGAGTACATTGAAACATATTGCTTGGTCGCTTTAAGAATGGCTTTATACGACGTTAGTGAGAGCAGAGTCCAAAGCAAAACCAATTAAGCTATTATAATTATAGTATTATAATGAATTCATTGGTGGCAAAGCTCTAAGCCTGCAGACGGATATCTGTCGGGACCCGAGGATACCAGCGATGATGAGGTTCCCATGATGATGACATGCAACGTCATATCCGTCCGAACAGACTGAACATCTAAAGAGCTCGTCGTTGAGCTAGACCGGAAAGATGAACGCCGAGCTAAGGGCGAAATAGCCCGAGACTGTAAGGGGTGCTGAGAATGAGGTACAGGTCTCTGTCGATTTAGACGGCCGTGGACCCCTAAATAGGCCGGCATTCAAAGCATGAGAAAGCCTTTGTTAAGCAAGGTAGGAGTAGGAGGGAGTCATTCTGTTAGGAAAGAAAGGTAAATCATTCTCGTAGGGCAGGCAGTAATTTCAGGTCTCGAAGGTACCTTATAAAGGCATCATCTAGTAGGGCATACGTTCCCCCATCCGTATCTATCATATGTGTTGGGTGAAGAGCTAAGACAATGCCTGGGCCGGGGGAAGAGTCTGCAACAAAATCAATTGAATAGACAGAGAAGTCCGGTAAGCGTATCGATTCAAGCAAGTCCGACTAGTTTAGGCGCCGCCTTCCAGACTTATGATGAACCGCCGGGTGGTATGAACTCCAGAGCCCTATTCTGGTTACAGAGTGCGGGTAGCCGACAAGTAGGTTAGCAAACAGGTGAATCAATAGGCTTTGCTCCTGCCTTCGCTTCCAGGAGATAAAGAGTACTGGCCTGAAAGCTCTTTTTACACAAGATAGGATGGCTGGGAGGGAGTTCTTGAATGCCGAATCCCTGTATTTCATACCCGTCGGTAGGCTTTCTTCCCGCGACCCGATTCCAGTGTATCGTAGAAAAGAGACTTCGCTGCTGGTTTGGAACCCAGAGCAGACTCCGGTGATATTGAATCAGCCAGAAAGAAGGTTAACTCCTCACCTTTGAAATGGAGCTTGAGCTGCTAATAAGTAAATACCCTCTGTTCTTATTTCACACTTCCATAAATAAGGGAAGAAGTCTGTAGGAAGCTACCCGAAGATAGGACATTCATTCCTCTAAGGCAACGCCTTTAGCTACTCAACTACTTGAGCTCATTCGATACCAGACAAGCGCTCATTGGCTACCAGGGCGCTACCAGAACTACTCAGATCGCTTCCTAACTCCTTTAATTTAATAGGAGTGCGTATGAGAGAATCATGTTAAAGAGAACTATGAGGAAGCATAACCTAGTAAGAAGAAGAGCTAGCAGCGGAGAAGATCCGCTATTTGAACACCGCTTACTGTACCAGCGGTTGCTGATTCAATTGGCTTAGATTCAATAGCTGCCGAGTCGATAACCGGATTCTTCAATACGGATACAAAAGCTCACTCATTCCGGAATGGTCGAGTAGATTCATGAGAGGGGAACCACTGCTTGACTGGAAAGACGAAAGGCGGAAAAAGGCTCCTTAACCCACTCACTCTGAAACCCAGAGAAAGAAAATGAGCCAAGCCTAAAGCCCGTAGGGTGTAAATTGATAAGACCAATAGGGAATCAAAAGGCAAGATTGAGAGATAGAAGGCCAGGCTTGTCGCCAAGGGGTTCACTCTGAAAGAGGACATCGACTACACTGAGACCTTATCCCCGCTTTCTATTCCTTCCCGGCCTGCTGTCGTCAACGGTCCGCTTCCTTGAATGAGAGTTGGTCTTCCCGATCCACGAATACTGTCTGTTGTCCTTTACTTGTTTAGTGGCATCTGTCTTAGGGCATATGGAATTCTCAGTTTCGGTATTCTAATTTGTAAACGGCCGAACTAAGCTAAGCGCTTGGCTTGTCTTATTAGGTTCCCAACCGACCTGTACATTAAATATCGAAATCCGTTACAGAAAAGAATGAACATAACGAGGCTTGGAGTATCTAAAACTAAGTCCAGCGAACTGGAAGTATCTTCAGACTCCCTCATTGCTTGGCTATCGAAGTGGACTTGTACATTGATAGCCTTTCGCGTGCGTCGACACGACATGCTTACCTTTCATTCTTTTACCCTTCTTATCCCTCGGCTGGAAGGAATAGAAAGAACACAACTATCATAAATAAAGCCGGGAGAACTCCTATATATTACATTACAGCGGGATAAATTCCTACATGAAAGAAAGCTACACCCATCCTAAAAAAAATCTCAATAAAGGTACAAGGCTCTAAGAGAGAGCCATGCTGAAGGAGAGACCCGAACAGAGACTGGGACGAACAAACAGAGACGCGAAGCGCATCGAAGAGCTTCGTTAAGCCCGTTAATTCTGTACGTAAGAGAATATCCCACTGGTCGATCAATCAATGAAATAATTACTACAATTGTGGTGGTACCAACATGGCCAGTTAGCTCAGAAACCCTCTACCCACTATAAGAAAAGTAGAGGCGCTTACCCACTCTAATAGTTCGCCTTACGGCTCACCTTGGAAGTATGGCTTACCTGAAAAACTTCCACTCCCCTCGTTGACAATCACCAATGAACTACGACCACGGCCAAGATTCTTTCTACCACGACCTCGCGCGGTAACCTGTGTTGCTTTAAAATAAAAACCGTTATGGTACTGTTGTCACCAGTCCTCTGGCCTTGGGAAGGCCACCTCCTACACTACAATAGGTCATTGAAGGCGAAAATCCGACGGATCAACCGTTACGGGACAGAAGCTTTAGCACTCAATCTGTCTCTGTTGCTGCTTCCCGGTAACATTGATCAATAAATTTACGGGCGGAACCTTCCTTTCAGTCTATCGAGTGCCTGACTTCTCTATTGATCTGACCGGCTCGATTGAGACAGAGAGTAAAGGTGCGAATCGGCTAAAAGGCTGAGTCCGAGACTGGGAGAAGAACTAGCAATAAATGCAGACTTCGCTCCGCACCTTTAGGTAAAGATCCCCTCCAATCTTCCTTTAATGGAGATATTATAAAATGTAACTTCCGGTAAGAAAGGGGATAGATTATCGAAAAAAAGATGTGCGCTTCTTCTTGATGCGGCAGACTGCCTCTTTCTAGATAGATTCTATGGATGCTGATCTGTCTCTTTATTGGACCAAAGAGTGGCTCTCCGCGGAGTTCGTTCCGATGCCTGTCGTGCCTTGCAAGATTGAGATATCAAGGCTGGTACCAAAGCAAAGAGAAGAATAAGAATCTAATCTCTGCTGCCCACAACATAAAGGGGCTCATTACTCGTTTTCGTATTGGATTGGGATGGGACTATCCAATAACGAATTCCCTTCTTCTTTCATTTCACTACTCCTTTCTTTCAACTTTCAAGGCTGCTTAGTTCGTAGTTGAAGGAAGGTCTCGTATCCCGAGATCTATGTGAAGAGAATAATCTTCGGTGAGTGAACAATGAGGCTATGCTTTCTACAAGGCACTGTAAGCTCATGGTCAATCCATTCATCGAAACAGAAGGACGGCCAGCCCATAAGAGAAGAGGCTTATCCATGTAAAAAACACAATAGACGAGCTCATAAGACCCTGCCTTTGAGGCTAATTCGAAGAAGAAGATTCCGGAATAGTCCAACCGGGTAAACCAATTCTTATCCTTCTTCTCGTCCATCTTAGCAGAGACGAAAGGGAATCGGTCAGGAATAGCCTTTAAGGATTCTAGCTCCTCTAGACCATACCTGTTTAGCCGATGTCTTAAATATAAGACTGGTAGAAATTTTAGGAAAAATTTAATTTAGAAGCCATGACATGACCAGCTGATTTGTGGCACTCCAGTCAGCCATCTTGGTCTCACTCATATTGGGGATCAGAGAAAGAAAGCGGGCTGACCTCAAAAAATAGGTTCCTGCTCCATAAACGCTTTCCTACAATGAACAGACGAACCGAGCGAGCCCAATGCAAAGAACTCCAGTGAGGAGATCTGGTTACCTTTTTTTCTAATACGTAATACGAGGAGGTAATTTGTTGATACCGAGAATGATAGAAGAAGCTTCAAAACCCCTGCTTGAGAATCCGGTCTTTGAGAAGGAGCTACATGTGTTCTTGTTCGAGAATCCGCATCCCGTCGAATCAGCTGTGAGGGTTAAAAGGGCTTACGACGAATAGGCTCTTTGATGGGGCATTACTGGGTCACTATAAATATCATACATAAGAGAAGAAAAAGGGTAAGTAAAAGAAAGGCATTGCGTCCTTCTCTTTTCCAGTACAAGAGTTCCTATTTTGTGCCCGAGACGAAGGATGGATTGATTGCCCGACTATAGGCAAGAGTTGACTGACTTCCAGGAACTCCTGCAACGTTCTGCGCCTTTTTCTTTCTAAGTTTTTAATATATCTTTGGTCACTTTCTTTGTGCAAGTAATCTTATTTTGCTTCGAGCACAGGGCTTCACAAGTCAAGTAACGGATCCCATTACTGTAGGGCTTCCCGCCCAAATGCTCCAATAGAGCTCTTCCCGCCTTCCAGATAAAACCTAGTGAAAACTTGTTTTAGAGGTTGGTTTGAATGGGGGGTTGCTCCTATCTTGACTCGATGCTTGGTCACTAGCAGACTTGTCCCTCCGCGGATTCGTAGACCCACTAAAGTCAAGGTAGGTCAAAGAAAGGACTATCTCCGGTGGATCTTCTAACTTAAGTCTGTGGTCGTAGAGAAGGAAAAGAGCCTAATTTCGGGGCTGGAGAGGTCGGAGAAGCCTCTGATTGACATAGTTTCCTATGGCAAACACCCTCCTCTTGCCCGCACCAGACTCAACTGAATGCGAGAACCCGCCAGGATAGCAAAATAAGTCACCAGTACTGTCAAACTCCATCAGAATACATTTTTGAATTGTAACAGAACTATTGGCTGATATATTGGATAGCCAATCATCCCATTCATCACGAGGTGGTAATGGATGACCATAAAAAAGGCTGCTGATCCTTTCGATGTAAGCTTCTGCGTCATTCCTAATGCTAATGCAGGGTTAACAGACATCGATAAACGGAGCATAGCGAACCAGAGTCACTGTGATGTAAAATTGGCAAATATGCCTCTTTCACGGCGAGACTGACCAGGTCGCTTACGATCCGTTGGCAGAGCCTTCCAAGTCGGTTCCCACGAGATTCCCTGGTAAAGGGGGCGTGAGAGGGCTTGATATAGGTACCGATTGGCTAGTTTACGTATTAACCCTCGTAGCCAATCTCTGACTTCTTAAAATTTGTGAACGTCAGACATAGGATCAGTTATGCTAGCAAACAAAGACGGAGAAATCCGTTTTGCTAACTTAATCGCTCTAGATAAACTAAAGAACGATAAGTAGAGTTTAACTAGCATATCAGCTTTATCATCCCTTTTATATATAGATTTGTTGTCTATGAAAGGATGGTCTGATCCTAGGGTAACCTGATCTAGTGAGTGATACGGGTACAGATAGTTTAGTATGAATATCATACGGGGTAATCCCACCGTACGCCTGTTGAAGTGTTACTGCGCACTGCTTCAGATATAAAGCAGTAAACAGAGCGCCTGACCGGCGATTCAAACTACCTGCTTGGCAAAGAGGTATGCTCCGATACAGAGCTCCTTGGTTAGGTTAGACCATCAGTGACTACTAAAATCAACTTATTACACATTGACTTTAGTAGCCGAAGATCTTCCACCATTGGATGAGTCTAACTATAGATATCCTATAAAAAAAGTTTTCCAGATGGAAGCCTATTATCTAAATAGATAAGCTTCCTACGCTGGTTTGGTTACCTGCATGAGGCCGCTTGATATCATATCTGACCCCACCCGGGTGGCTTCCGCGTCACCCCCAGTTGCTCCATTCTGGATCCCTGAGTGATAGAATAGCTATAAGCTAGCCCACCAAACCTCACCTTGATGAGTTTCACTAAGAAACCGGGGGGTGCCTATTTGACTAACATAGGGCTCTGCCTTACCAAGCAGAGTGAGGTTATAAACTATAATTTTGTGATAGGACTGACCCTGGTGAGAACCAGCCTATCACGCGAGGTTCCGCCTCGTTGGCCTTAGTCTTGCGATCTAAGGGTGAAGGAGTCATGGATTGGTTACCCGGTTTACCCCTATCCGTATCTACATCTACGTCCTGATTGAGTTACATAGAAACTAAGAGAACTTGAAAGCAAGAGATCCAACAGGAATTAAATTTATATATATTTTTAAATAATATAGTTCAAAATCCCCCGAACCTCTGATCCGATAGCAGCTATAATATGCATCTACGACTAGCTACAGGAACTAGATGAAAACTTCTACAACAGGGTATCGAAGAATGCATTCTGACATCGAGTCCTCAATCAATGTAGATGATTCAACAAGGTAGACCG
>OX451738.1:11104528-11132028 GCA_948472305.1 Vicia faba | reverse complement strand
GGATAAGACCCATGAGAACTGAGATGAGTGAGACAACGATTCACTACTGGGTCTATATCGTTCTCATCTTTCTGACCTTCTCTCTGATATGCTATATCACTTGGCTTCTCTTTGGCCTAAGCTTCTTTTTGAAGATAGGTTTATCTATCGGGGGTCGAGCCCTCTCCTTTGCTTTAGTCAAGTGTGGCCTCTCGGGGGGACTTGCCTGGGCAATAGGATGTGTTTTGCGAGCACTATTCAGTGCCGAGGAAATGCCTCTTTGGATGTATCCATCTGGGGCTGATGCTGGCTCAGGATCAGGTGATGGCGCGGGAGGAAGGGGCTTTAGGTGGACCGATTTATTTGGAAAGAGTTCCACTGGTAATTCCGAGACCGGCGGAAACTCAGTGAGCTCTTCCGAGCCGAGCATAAATAAACCAGCGCCCCACTCCCCAGAGCCTGTTGCTCCTGAGGTTGATCGAGGTAGGCCCCTCATTCCTGAGGATGAGAATGACAACCACTTGATGCCTGCTCAAGCGCGTATGGAAGAGTTGGCCCATCGCCTCTCAATCAATTCCATTCAGAAAAACTTGAGCCGCGAGGAATGGGGAAGCATTATTACTGCACAGATTGTGGTGGAGGAAAGCATCGAAGCCGCTTTAGTTTACGATGGCTATCCCGCCGCTGCTATTTTGGCCAAACGTCACCAGATACGGGGCTTTATGTTTTATCCAGGAGGGACTTCTTTGACCGAGAAAACATATGTAGGCTATGTGAGAAGTATCGACAACTTGGGTACTCACGCCTCTGTTCCATACAAGCGAGTCATCCAAGCGATACGGCAACATAATTTATCCCTTTAAGGGGCCCTTATACTACTAACGGCCGCACTGTTCCGCTTTCTTGTTTTGTTCCATTCTAGAAAAACAGAGGTAGACAGAACTACTAGGGCTTGATTCCGTTACTTAAGTGAAAGCGGATATGTAGGCAAGTACAATACTATACTCAGTTGTACCCCAGCCCCACAGGTGTATAAGCATGAAGTGAAGATGAAGTAAGCATGTCCGCAAAGACTACTCGCTCGCGGTATACTTTTCTAGCTTGATTGCTGGCTCTAAGCCTACCTCCTTGCTACACGATTAGTCAAGCTAAAAAAGATGAATTCTCCGAAAGGGACCTATCTTAGTTTAATTATGTCCATCGATCGAAAAAATGCAGGACATAAGAGTAACGTGTGTTCCAGAGTGTCAACTTAACAATTACAATACAAAAGGGTGGAACGTTGATACCCCTAAAGTATAGAGAGGGCGGTGAAGCTTTGGTAGAAAGGTAAGATAAAGCCGCTTCCTAAGTCACTCAGGTATGGCTTTGGTTAAGTAAATTGACTCCATCTTCATCAATAGCCGACGGTAGGCATAATCTGCGTGATTAAAGTCTTTCGTGCATCACCTCAGTGATGCTCTTCGCAAGATCTTTTTAAAAAGTTACTAGAACTATTTCCTTATATTATTAAAGGGTCTCGTTCTGCCGTTTTTCAAGGTGTAAAAAGTCTTATCTAGCTAGATCCTAAGATATCGATCCACGGCTTAGTAATCCGCAGACACTTCATACGAAGCCGAATCCTGCTGAATCAGGAGAATCCACTGATCCAGGTAGGTGAGGGAATTCAGAAGACCGGTTTACTAAGCTTTTTCAACAGGACAAAAAAGTGGAATCGACTTCTATTTATGCCTTTTTTTCTTGCATCGTTCAGAGCGCCAGCCAAATGCATGACCCAGTGGTGGTCTTCTTCTACCTCAGTGATGTACATCATGTGCTCATCTATCAGGGAATTCTTCTCGAATAAAACCACGAATCACCAGAACAGAGATGGAAGAGTTCCGTTCCCGACGATTCCAATCTTTAATAATCTTATGTCGAACTGAGATCCAGTGAGATTTACAACAGAGAAACCTTTTCTAGGCAGGATTATTTTTCATGAATAAAGAAGAAAAGTTCTCACCTATCTCAAAAGGCGTTAAATGCTGCTTTGAAGGTCGATGGGGACTTTCCCACGGCTCGTTCTCGGATTTACCCTTGTTCGGATAAATCTGCCATAGTCTCAGAGCTGAGATAATGGACTGCTTTCCTCTGAGACTATGTGGTATCAGAGCGATTCGAGATCAATCAGAGGTGTGCCTGTGAGTGTGGGAGACTCGTTAAAAGAAACTCTTAAAGATGCTTGCTCCGTCAGTGTCAGACTGACGAGTTGGCCGTAGAGGATGCGGCCTGTCAGGAAGATCGGCTTTGGTGCCTATTATAAAAATCAAAATCAAACTTCCCTCGGGCAGCTATCTTTCTTAGTGCTACCCTATGGTCCACCACGTGATGAATCATGAGGGCGAGTTACCAGCGACCGTATGGTTTGTGGTACTCCTTGGATAAGTTTGGAACTGGGACCTGCACGAGGAGCCCAGGGGTTATGAGCCACTCCCGACACCTCCATTAGGAAGAAGAGGTCTTGCAGCAGCGGTAGCATATGTCGGAGGTTTGGAAGAAAGTATGAACGGGCTTTGCCCCCCTATTGGGGAACCTTCTCATCCCGATTCTGCCTTTGGAGCTATCTGAAAAGGTCATTTTCAAGTTTAGTTTTCTTACTGATTCGGCTCGCTACCTATAGAGCTTGGTGTCTTGATAGAGCAGCATCGTTACCAGATTGTTTTATATAAGGGGAATTGGCTTGAAGAGAAAGAAAGGCAGCCGGCTCGTAAACTCGTCTCTATAATATAAAAGGGCAAAGAAGAAGAGGGAAAGAGTGTAATGGGGACAATCTAAGGAAGAAACTAGAGCTCTGGAAGATAAAGAAAGAACGAAAGGAAAATGGAGTACTTGCCTTGGTTGTCGGAAGGAAAGTCCTGTCCAGTCTTGAACTAATCAACTACTCTACTCAACTCAGCAAGCAAAATACAAAGAAATCAAGTAAACAAACCCTATAGTAAATACAGTACATTCCAAAAAGGCTAAAGCCCTCTAACCGAGAAGTCAGTGCCGAAGTATTTAAGTTCCAACCGAAGTAAGAAGACCTCGAGGCGGGGAAGAGGAGTGAAAGCCACTCGCCCTACTCATACAAGTCAAGGAGAGGAGCGATGTAATTGAGCTCGTATTTCTATATAAATATCAGCTTAACCGGGCAAATGCAGAATCATCATAGGTAAGAAGCACAACACCATGTTCCCTCTTTCCTGTCGCAACTAGTCCCGTGAGCTAGGTCCACGGTTGCTACTTCTCTCGTCTCTGGAAAAGGGAAAAAAACGATTCTATATGGTCAGTCACTTCGGGCTACTTTTTGGGGATATAGCATGGGGCTTATGAATGGAAGGAAATCCCCTCTCCAAGTGTGTGACTCTTTAGGGGAAAATCCCGTCCTGTGGTCCTGAACAAACGTTCCATCCTGAAAAGAAAGCTCATCTCTTACTGGGAACGAGAGATCTAATACAACAAACAACAAAGACCTGAACTAGCAGCTCGCTCAATGCGCATTGAAAGCCATTATAATGAATGCCCTTTTTTAGCATCTTTGAATTGAACTTAGCCCTCTTCCTATCCTAAACCCCTAGAATCATAAGAAACAATTGATGGTTGATCCGGCAATTCTATTAAGTAATTAGTTAGTCTATCAAGCTGAAACTAGGACTTAGGAAGACTCAGGGAGGGCACCCCTTTTAGGGTACTCCATCGAATGGACCTATCCTCTACTCTTGGAAGTCTGGTTTGCGAGCTTGACTCCTGTTACTTGCCCGAATAGAGAAAAGCGTATTAGATAAAGTAGGTTTTTTCGCAGATAGAAGGAGGGCTATTCCCGCACCGAATCAGTACCAAAAAAAGAATGAATAAAAAAAGTATTATAATTTCGCTCTTTATCCTTAGGAAGGTGAGGAACTACTAAAGGAGACAGCTTTTAAGGCTTGTTGAAAGAACAGGTATTCCTACAGGTTTTGTTTTCACGGCTAGCGAAAAGGGAAAAAAACCCACATGGAAGGACTTAGCAATAGCAAAAAAGATGCTAAATAAAGAAAACGAAATATCTAGTTTCTCAAAGCATGCTGACTTGAACTTGCTTTCTCATACGAGAACAAAGCACTTTCACCGGCTGTTAGCTTTCCTTTCTCACTTATGATTCGGGGGAGCACTACAAAAAATGTAAGGCTGGCAATTGCCACTATAACTAAACTGGCTTTAACAGCTGAAGTCCCAAGAATCTTTCCCCTGGCTTTCCTTGTTAGCCTAAGATCCATCCTTTAAAAAGCGATTGCTGTTACGGGACTTTGAAATAAGTCACTTACTTTTGGTGTAAGAGACAGAGACAGGGGCTTAAGCTGGCTTAGACAGATAAACCCGCTGGTTCCTCTCAAGCTAAGATGCCTTCAATTCATACCCGGGTTTACTTTCAGCTCTGGTCTCATCAGTATTATAGACCGAAGGTTGTTGTCTTAGAAAGGATGCAACTAAGCCGCTTGAGAAAGTAGATAGAGAGAAGGGAGTGTTGATCCGGCAGTTTCAACACAGGTTCCTCTGTTATGGCTCGCTTGAGCCCAACTGGTTCGCATGGACACGCAACTGGAAATAGGATATGCTTCTTAACTGGTCTTGTTCAAAGTGAAACTATTTCAAGATCTTTTCAATCAGTTTTTTGATTCGTGTAAGATTCTTGGTACAGTTTTCCTGCTTGCTAATCAATAAAAACCAAGAGTTGTAATAAGGTGGTAAAGAAGGTCAGAACTGCCGGGTTCCCTGTAGGAAAGGGCGTAACCCCACTCTAAAAGTAGTTCGGTTCCCGGTTGAAAAAGCTCTTCACAATAGGAGCAAAAATAAGAATTGTCAAGGTTGTCGGCATATCTGCACCCGGCTCAGCTCAAGGTGCAATCCAAGCAAAGTTAGAAGAGCAGGCGAAAGCAAGGTGCGAAGCACTAGTGACATCCTCAAGGCAACGAGTTATGAGCTCCTAACGGGTAGGAAAACAGAGAATAGAAGAAGCTGCAATTGCTCCTGTTGAATGAGTTTCAGTTGGAAGAGGGGGCATTAGCGGTTTAGGAATCGATCTAGCTGCTTCTCCTAGAGATGGAGATGCGGCATAACCGTATGAACCGTACTCGTCTGCTTCCTAGGTACCTTCCATCGTTGACCTCTATACCTCTTCAGGGTATTGGCTTCGATTCTGGCAGAAGCGGGATGGCACACGACCTTTTATGTTAGGTTAGGGTCCAAGGGAACGACCATACCGAGGGATAGATACTTGGAAAACCAATAGAAAGGTGCGAGACTATATCCACATCGATTCAAATCATTAAGTGTTAGTTTTGATGACAAAACTCTTACCTGGCGTGTCGAAAAGGTGAGGGTGCTCCTCCCGCATCTTCTCCTCAAGTTCCCATGTAGCTTCGCGCTCGGAATGATTCCTACACGACGTATGGAATTGTGCGCGTCCTTAGTACCTGATCCTTTCTGTCAACAATCTTCTCCGGGCGTTCTTCATAAGTTAATTTATTATCTACAACCATATCCTCTATCAACCAGATATGCTCTGGCGACGGTACGTATTTCCTCAGCATGGATACGTGGAATACTTTGTGAACTCAGGAGAGCGCAGGAGGTAGTGCCAAAAGGTATGCCACATCGCCTATCGCTTACTTGCGTTCAATGAATGAAGTTTGCTCTTTCGAAAATCGATTAGATAGCAATGTTACTCTGAGTTCCTGCTTCACTACAGGGGAAAGGGAAAGAAACGAAAAAAAATTAGTTAAGCAAAGCCCATGGCCTACCCCTCCTACTCTTCCATACCAGTGAAATAAGTTATTCTTTCGAATAGGCCTAACCCTTGGGGAGAGGGTTATGTTATTGGGTTATAAAGAGGGACTCCCACCTCACTCAACCATAAGGAGACATTTAGAATAGTGATTGATTATGAAGACTTTTACTAGCAAGTCAGTGCCGTGCCCTCAAGTCAAGCAAGGTACCGAGTTAGATAAAGAATTATAGGGGGTGCAAGCCCGGATACTAACTATTTCCCTTGCATTTTAAAAGCATGATTTTTACCTTCGGGGAGGGATACTTCTTTCTTTGACTTTATAGAAAACATTTATACTTGATTGAAGATATACCAAAACTCTCGTCTATTTCGATGGTATGATAGTAACTAGAGCTCCGGAGAAAATGACCATAGAATTCTTTCTTAGCCTTAGACAAAGATAACGGGAAACCAGGAACCAAGCAGGCCTCTTGGCAGGAAAACAAGCTAGATCACGTTCTCGAAATAAACCAAGTTTTTCATGTAGGATTTGGTTGGTGGTCCATTAAGGTCTTGACCCCCTAGGAACTACTCGGAAATAAGGTAAGTAAGTTAGAGAGCTCTGTCCCAATTGTTGAGGAATGGGGTCTTAAGACAGACAAGGCTTTAGTAACGAGTTTGACTAACCGAGGATGAAATTGCCACAGACCAGCATCAGCTAGCTCATGTCTTGGGCAGACTAGCTTTTACCAAGAAATAGTAAATAAAAGATTGCTTTGGTGGTAGGTGAAGTTGTAACAAAGTTCCCTTTTTCAATCAGTTCCAAGACCCCGAGGCTCGAGCCCTCAATCAGATTTTTGGGGGATCTTTGCCGTTGATCCTAGCAATGAAGAAAGGAGATCCTCAATGAACTCGACCCTTGGTGGCAGAAGATTGGTTCAAAAATGAGACCGATAAGATTATCAGCGATGCTATTATTTCTTGTAGGCTATATAAGACCAATTTTTTCCGCCCGGCATGATCAATAAGGTAAATGCCAAGAACGGTTCCAGCAGCATTCAAGCCAGCAACTATGAGAGAGAGTTGATAGTTGCCTTTTTTTCTTGCATATGTGTCATTAATCCAACCACCTATTGCTGCTCCAAGAATTGCACCTGCCACTGCCATGCTGACAATTGTTTCCTGAAGAAAATGACTTTGTCTGACGGCAGGAAAATCATCTTTAATATACAGAAGAGCTCCTGATATGACACCTAATTGATGGTGGTGTTGAAAGTTTAGTTACAGCATTCAGTTCAAATCATGAATTATAGATAGATAAAAAAGAGAAAGAAAAAACGTTCGTAGCAGTGTCGTAGCCGTAAACCAATCCACCAATGCTAGCTACATAAGTGAGTCCTAAAATGTAAGGGTTCTTGAACATAGAAACTTTTCTTTCAGGGCGTATGTCCAAATAGCCGGAGCTTCCAGGAATTGTCGGTATATTCATCGCAAGTAACTAACAACTCATTGCCTAATCATTAAACAAAAATATCAACGATGGCACAAAACTGGTTCAAGACTTTATGCAAGGCTTGCATAGGTTGGAGTAAATGCGACAACAACTAATGTGGATAATATTTAAGTGTATCATATTAATTGTATACACTAATATTTAAATGCCATGTGGATGGCAAGTAATCTAAGTGATGTTTCTTAAATATTTTTTACACCTATCAGCCAGGTGTAAATAACGGCCGAGTCGAGGAACTACTTTTGTAATTTCGGTCAGTATAAATGATAGGGCGCAAATAACAGTCATGTCAATTAATTATAACATTGCACAATAAAATAATTTATATGTTATATAATATATAACAATTTAAAGTAGTATTATTTTTGTCATTATGAGATAATTAAAATATAAATATAATAATAAAAATATGCGAGGAATGAATAGAGAAACGCGTAAAGAGATACGAGAAACTAATTTATATATATAATTGAGTTGACTCATGAATCTAACAACTCAAAGTATATATATTTTTTAAGTTCAATTCATTTAGTTAACGGATTTAATTATTTACTTGTATTCAACTTATTTGGTTCATGAGTCAAATTCAACAATTAATTTATCGAATCGAATTTTTAATAATATTCGAGTTTGTTTGGTTCATTGTCAATTATATATATTATTAAACAATGTTCATGACAATTTAGTTATATTAAATTCACATCATAAGAAACTACTAATATATTTCAAAGAGTTTGCTAAAAAAATATTGTTTACTTCAATAGTCACCTCATGGTATCCAAAATTTCTTAGTGGTTTAATTTGTTAGTAGTAATATGAATAATTTGTTAACGATTCATGATAATTCATATGAGGACAATTATAAAATGGTGTGTTTGGATTTGACATGAATGAATAATACTCTTGTGACATGTAAGAAGAAATTTGATAATACGATAGATAACTACTTTAATTACCTTCTAATGGTGCAACACAACCAAATTCACCAAATGATTGTACTACACTTGACAAGAAAGAATCATCCACGCCTAGCTCGATCTCTACTACTACTACTACTACTAGTCATATCATCATACGAGACTTGTTTCTTTCTTCGAGGTAGTAGATTTTGATCACACCAATTATATTCTTCTTCTTGAAAAACCCTTAACTCATTCTTGACAGTATTCTTAATTAACATCACCACCATTGTTGGTTACCACTGCTACTTCCCCAATTCTGCAAATTTACTATCAAAATAACAATCTTCACAAGAAAATACCTTGTGGGAGGTACAAGCAATATGAACAAGAATATTATGCTTGTCACACCAAACTTGTTGATGATGTGGTTGTCTATTATCCAATTTACAACAGTATGATGGAATGGCGGAGACAAAATTAACGCATTGGTAATCATGTGTGATAGGATGTTGAGACTTGGTACCTAACATTGTGCATTATGTTTTCTGAATATGAGTAACACACATATTTTTGAATTTGATGGCTTACCAATATATATATATAACTTTTCATGTCTTTGATGTGTGTAGTGAAAGTCACAATATTGTTTGCTCTATTAGATTCACCTTCCTTATCATTAGTGAGATTGTAGAATTTTCTTTGGATCCTTGAAAAACTAGAGCATTCATCTAGAATATATCCAAAATCTTTGCATTTAAAAACATTGGATCCAATTTAGATTTTCACCACCCATTCCTTTACGCAGAAAGTTACACCTCTTGAAATTGTGTTGCTGATTGTCTTAAATATTTGTATATACATTGTTACCAGATCTCATATATAGTTTTCTCACGACTTTACTAAAGATCATAAGAAGCCTGAGATTTTCTTCAATATCATAATCTACTTGGTCTTCATAATTGTCTTCAACTCTAATCTTCGGAGGATTCTTAATACCATAAAGAATCTTTGGTCGATGAAATGCTCCTCCTTTTTTGAAATTATCCAACTTGAATGGAATAAGAACCATGGAACACACCCAAGTAGAACAAGGTTTCGGCTCTGATACCAGTTGTAATTATATTCTTAGGAGGACAGATGTATGACACAATGTGTACGATAAGATAAACATGTAACAGAAAAAATAAAGGCAGAATAAAAATAACACATGAATTGTTAACACAATTTGGTGCAATATCACCTATGTATGAGGGGAATTTAACCCAATAAAAGAAATACACTCTCAATAGTTAAAGTATAAATAGTCTTATATGCACAAACTTTGTTCAATGCCTCTCTTCCTAATACTACCAGTGAATTTCTATTCAGGAATCCCTATAGAACGACTTCACTCTCAATAGTCAGAAGGACAAATGGGCTTACTCTGAACTCTCCCAATTCAAGGCTACTTTTATAATATTACCCGTTAATATTCGTTCAGGCTCCCCCTGAATAAGAGATCCCTCTCACTTTCACTCAAACACTCTTTATGTGTTTGGACAATTACAATATGATTGAAAAGACGGAACAACTAAGCACACACAAATACATTGTTCTGAAGCTTATATAATTAATATATAGGAATAGAGTATTACAACAAAATCTCAAAGACAAGACTCAACTAAAACTCTCTTATATAGTATATTTCTTCTCTAAAGTTCTGAGTCTTCACAAAGGAGATAAACTCCTTATAAAGCCACACAAATCCAGCTCCAAAAGCCCGTAAGGGTTTAGGTCATGCATTCAGATGGACTTCTAAAAAAACACATAAGATTAATCTTAAATGATGATGATTTTCAATCTTGATTGATCACCTTGAATAAATCTCAATCTCTTAATTATTCTGGTTGTATTTGATTCAGATCACATCCTTCAAAAACACATATAATCAATCAAATCTTTATTAGAAAGATTGAGATCCTTGATTGATACAAATTAAGCATTCCACATGCAATTTGCTAAAATAAGATATTTTCCAAATCCAAACTCAATCTAGCACACTTATATCTATGATATAATAGAAAAAGAAACAAATCATAAAAGGATAAGATATACTTCAATTTATCTTACTCTCCAAGTAACTAACCCGAGATAGATTTCTCACAGATCGTTGAACATTTGGCTTGACATTTGTCCACATATCCAAATTTTGAATCTTTAACAAATAAAATATGTATTTGATATAAACCACAATTCCAAATTCTCAAGGAATAGATTAGAATAAATCTCTTGCCAAAAACTGAATCGCACTTTAAATCATGTTTAATAGAGATTTGGGATTTTCTCATTAAATACAAATCCAAATATTTTAATTAAAACATATCTAATTCAATTTATTCATGGAATGAATTTTCAATCAATATCTTTTCATATCTAATTTCAGTCATATTCCTTTAAGTCATATTCAAATAAATCTTTTCTTCAAAGCAAATCCATTATAATCAAATCTTCTTATTTGAATAAAATATTTTTCAAATTGATTTGGACTAACAAGTTTCTTCCAAAAGCAATTGTAACACCCCGTATAATATACATCTAGAAAATACATTATACGAAATATTAATTGATACCGATACAACACAAGTGCCTAATGGCATCATTATATACATGCCCATAAGAAAATAAAATACAATATATGGCACATCACATACAATAGTGACTAAACAAAACTGAGATATACGTGCAATACACACATTGCACATAATCCACAACGGAAGATCATGATAACAAAGTCTTCAAAACATCATCAAACAAACTTGTCATTTCCTTTAACTTGTAGTTATACACTTGAAAAACAACAATAATATTGGGATGAAATAATAATCTTAGTGATTTCCCCTATCTTATAGATCCAATCGGCTCTAAAGGAATCTTTTATCGATTGCTAACTTAGGCCATTCAAAAATGTCCTATTTATGTACACTTACATAATAGAACGTGGACTTAAGCATATAAGGGAGTGTATGCTTCATATGGAAACACAAACATGAGTTCATATAACTCAAAGAATCACTATTCGGGAATGCAACTATAAAATAAGGGTGGCTAGCCCAAAATCGATTAGAAGGATCTAATCAATCATCCTCCAGATATGGTTGATGGAAAAACTAGACCTCCACCGCACGAAATATACTACCTACCATATATGGTCAATGGATACCATACATCCACTACATGGATTCTCCCTCCATCAGAAATTTTCAATGGGACCTAGACCTCTACTATGTAGAACGCATCATCTACCAGATATGGTCAATAGATACCTGAAATCTAATGTATGGATTTCACCATCAGATATTGTCAATGGGACCAAGGCCTCCAATGCGTAGAATACACTCTCTGTCAAATACGATTAACGGACACCATACCTCCACTGTATGGGTTACACTCGCGCATCATATATGGTCAATGGATACCATACTTCCACTAAAAGGAAAGCGCCAAGCCTTTTCCACGAGATATGGTCAATGGATACAGGACATCCACTATATGGATGTCATGATCCAATAGATATTGTCAATGGAGTCCAGACCTTCATAATGTGGAATACACTTAACAAAGTTACGATCATCTGTCTCAATGATTCTCTTTTTCCAGTTACTACTTGTCATACCCCAAAATTTTCCCTCCTAATTATGTTATTATTTGACTTATATTTCTCATTCATTTGCATACATCTTAACCAATTCACCATCCATTGGGTAATCATACATTCATTGAATCAATAATCATGGCATTTGATCGGTGGACAAGGTATGATCAAATGTTTCATTGGTTTAAGGTTTCACTACTTATGAGGGTTTGTTTTTCATCCATAGTTCCCTTTTGACCATGGATTAGGGTTTGCATCAGATGCATGTGATCCTCAATGAACTCTAGGGTTTCGCTACTATGTGGTTCAATGCAGTACTTTAAGGTTTCATTTGGTTTTTCATCATCATTTGAGGCCTGATACACTTGGTTACTTGGGTTGCAAGGCCAAAACCTTGGAGTTGATTCATTTGGAGTTTTGTGCAAGTTTGAAGGCTTTTGGATCAAAGCTTTGACTTTTGGTTAAATTAAATCATAGCAGGTTGACTTTTGACCAAAAGTCCACATGAAATCTTATTGGCTTTTATCTCATAGCATTCAAATTTGATGGCAAGAGTTGAAGAGTTTTTTAAATGTAAGTATTGAAACAAAATGAAAGAATTTGAAGTTCACAAGTGCAAATATGAAGGGAAAGTGTATTTCAAATCTTATTTGAAAAGGGATACAATTCATTCAAAGTCAATTACAAGTTCCACTACAAATTTCTAAAAATGGAATACATTCAAGGATGTTTAAAAACCGAATACATTCAAGGATGCAAAGTATATTACAAGTAGTTATTGCAAAAAAGAAATGGAATTACAAAGAAAATTACAAAAATTTGGCATGATTGACTTTTTGATCAACTATTGACTCTTGGGTCAACAGTTGACTATTGACTAAATACCAATGACTTTGAACTCAGACTTCTACATGACTCTCCTAAACCTATCTTTCTTCAATTCAACATCTTCTTCAAGTCTTACTCATACTCCAAGCATTCTCCACCTTTATTTATCTTTCCCAAACAAGCTACACCATATGCCTTCATGCCATTTAGCTACCAGACCTGCACCCCTGCACAAACAATACAACACCAACATATTTCAGATTCAAATCTACATCAATGATACAAACCAGACTACACTTGAAACCATTACAAGCCCAAACTAACTCAAGAAAACCAGTTACAAATCTGCATTCAATTCAAAACCATTGGAACTTAGCTTCACATACATATCCAAATAACCATTTTGACATATCATACATGCTCACATCAGTTTCCAAAGCATCCAAACTGGCACCATGTCAAACCAAAAATCAGAAATTCAAATGCTATGCAAAAAACAAATTCAAACCAAGAGAATGCCAAGTCAAATTTCCACACCTGGATCAAAGCATACATTATAATTCATCCACATCAGTAACTTTCATCCAGTATAGCACAAATTAGGTTCAACCATGTTCAGTTACTTCAGTGCAATACCGGTTGTTCTCAAAAAGCCACTCAAAGATCAAAGGCTACCCAAAATTCAACAGAAAAAGGAAACAAACCAATCCTTATAACCTATGACTGCTCTAACCAATAGAATTCAACTCTAACCAAGTTAAAGTCTATCTACTCATCCCTCTAACTATAACTAAGCATACTCATTGTCAAATTCAGAAACAAACAATTCCAACATACAAAAACAGCTCCATACCCTAAACCTCATCACTCAAGTGTCCAAGCTCTTGACATCCAAACACATACATAAAAAATCAACAATAACAATGCACCAAACTGCACTAGCCAGGTCTTATCTTCTAACCTCCTATTAACACACTAACTATCTTTTAATTTCTAATGGAACATCTTTTAACAACTCTCAACTTCAATACCATACTAACGAACACCTAGTTAACTAATTCAGCCCTTTCACCTAATGCCCTAACATCTCTTCTAACAAAATATTTAAACTACTAACATTTTCATCTTAAAACTTTCCTAGCATTATTTCTAACAGTTTTTTAACATCTTTTTACTAACCTAATTACTAACTGTTAATAGAATTGTTTACTTAACAACTAACTGGTTCTAAACTAATTAGCTAATTAACTTTAACCTAATAATCCGGTTAACATCCCAATTGAATTTCAGCTCAAAAAAACTAACTAAGAATCTAAAGGTTATTTTCACAACTTAGCAAAGTTTAGCACATTGGCCAATTCGCTACTTATCCTAACATCCCAACTTAACTAGCAAGTTAAACCAACCATTAGCTAGTAACCATTTCAAATTTCACTAACAAAAAAAATAGAACCCTTAACTAATTTTCACTTCCTAATTAACCCCTCATCTACTAATCTTTAACAGAGCTATTAGCATAATTAACTTTCTAACAGGTTAACTAACTCCAACAGATTTTTTTACTTACCGACTGTCTTTCTGCGAAACAATTCCTAGCCTCTTATTAAAGGTTACTTCCAGGATCGACTACAATAATCCTAGACTTAGTGTTTTGAGAGTTTTTGGGTTAAAAATGGTTAATATTGGACAAAAGGCAAAAGCCAAAGACAATTGCAAAGTAAAGAAAATAAATGACGAGAATAGTAATTGTTAAACGAACAACTGAAAATTGCTTGATATTTAAATGTGAAAGCATTCATACATTGTTAAGCTTGAACTCGTTTCTCTCTTAGATTCGGGTACTTTGAGTGTGTGTTGTTTAAATGTGAAGAAATGAGACCTCTAACATGAATACAAACATTTGCTTAAATAGAAATCCTAAGTATGTAACCGTCAACGGTTACTAGCCCACGTTGGACTTCGTGGAGGAAAACTGCTCTAGAACTGTTCCCACGTCTTTGTTGGCTTTGCGTGTTGATAATCGTTCCCGCCATCATGAATCCTTGCTTATCGACGACACCTATGACTAAGATAAAAAAATTATTAGTAAAAATTGGCATAATTTCATATTAACTACCTCAAATTATAAAGCATAACTGGTTTCAAGCCAAACTCTTTGAGATTGTAAAGTTTCAAATGTGTCTTGCTTATCACGAAAAAGTAATAATTACAATGACCAATATATCATATAAGTTTCCAAATGAGTATACATTTTTTTAAAACTAGAATTGAATTATAGGTGTATAACACAAATAAATGTTTCACCTGGTTGATACCTCTTATTTGATTATCAATGTTTGGTTCTAATTTGCAATTTGTGGTTTCATCCGTTGAAGTAGGCCATGGAAGTCAGAATGCAAGTACCTTAGATCAGAATTAAAAGGAAAACTTTGTGGTTCCATCAGTTGAAGTAACACATGCATTCTTAATTGAAATCGTAGATTGAGAAAATAAACTTAAAAGTAAATGAACAATCAATATATCTATTTCAAAATCAAACACTAAAATATAAAAGTAATAATTTAAAAGGAAAACTTATGGGCTCACCTGCTGCATGCAAATGAGAATGCTTGGAAATCCATCTTTTGTCATTGATGTAGGTATGGTAAATACAATTTTTCTCAATAGCTTGTTTGGCTCTATCAGTTGCTTCATAAAGAAATTGAATATTGGTTTATCGTCACCATCCACCTACTTCAATACCTTAGCAATTTATTCGAATATCTTTAGTATCTCAGTTGCCTTATTCAAAAATAATTTCTTTACCACAAGTATATTTCTTCATAAGTTTATTGTCCACCACATAGTAAATAAAAAGAGTATTAAAAAAACAAAAGGTTGCATATTAAAAAAAGCAAAAGATTTGACTCATAGCATATTTGCAACAATTCGACCTTTATTAGCTGAGTTTTATTCATAGAATAACAACATATTTAAATGGATGTAGCTTCTAGGATGATTGAGTTCAACGCTCAAGAAGGGTTTTAGTTTCAAGATTTTTACCCCATGCTCTCTCCCTCCACAACAGTTCCACTTCATCAAATGTCAATCCTTTGGTTTCTGGAACAAACAAAACCACAAACAGAAATGCAACCACGGCTATAACTGCGAGAAGCAAGAAAGTAGGACCAGTCCCGGCAGCATCTGCAATAGAAAGAAATGATTGTACCACAATCAAATTTGAAACCCAATTCACAGTAGCTGACATGCCTCCGCACATTCCTCGGTACTCTTGTGGATATATTTCAGAGTTTACTGTCCACGGCACAGGTCCCATCCCGGGCGAGAAGAAAGCCATATATAAAGCCAAACCAGAAACTGCAAGCCATCCATAGAAATCATTTTGATTTCTAGTAGTCGCAGAGGACTGGTTCAAAAATGAGACGGATAAAATTATCAGCGATGCTATTATTCCTCCTAAGCTATATAAGGCCAATTTTTTCCGCCCTGCATGATCAATAAGGTAAATGCCAAGAACGGTTCCAGCAGCATTCAAGCCGGCAACTATGAGAGAGAGTTGAAGAGCCAACTCGTTAGAGTGAAAGCCAGCCATTTGGACAATTGTTGGACTGTAGTACATCACTGTGTTTATACCTATAAATTGCTGAAAAGCCTGTTCAACCAATATGGTAGATTCTATAAGAAACCAAATCATTTACTTTCAATGGAAGGTTTATGCTTAAGCTTAACTAGCAAGGGACATTTGGTCCTTCCAATGGAAGAAAAGTTATATTTTGCATCAATAGTATCTCTAAATTAATTCTTTTACCTGTAGTCCAGCACCAGCAAGGAATGCAAGTCTGATCTCTTTTGATTTAAAAACATGCAGGACTGTGACATCATCTCTTTTTCGGCGGTCTCGTTCAGACTGAGCTGTAAGCAAAACAACTTCATCCTCTAAACGATCGGAGCCGTATATCTTACCAAGCACAATAATGGCGTCATTTTCTCTACGCTGCACATGAAGGAAAATAATTATACTGAAGCAGTGGCTTTTTAAGATAAAAATATAAGAAATGTATTACATTTATGAAGAGCCATCTGGGAGATTCAGGCAGCAAGAGCATGAGAAAAAACTGAGCTGCTGCTGGCACACCTGATACTCCCAGCATCCATCGCCATGTCCCGGGGACATTTGCAAAACCAAGATTTACTAGATAAGAAACAAACACTCCACCAGTTATCATAAGCACATTTGTGGTAACTAGTGCTCCCCTTATTTCGGATGGTGACAATTCTGCAATATAAACAGGAGCAGTAACTGAAGCAACACCAACACCAAAACCAACGAAAACACGGCCAATTATGAGAATATAAGGATCTGGTGCAGCAGCCATGACAATTGCTCCAACAACGAAGAAAACATCTGCAATGATGGTTGCCTTTTTTCTTCCATAAGTGTCATTAATCCAACCACCTATTGCTGCTCCAAGAATTGCACCAGCCACTGCCATGCTGACGATTGTTTCCTGAAGAAAATGACTTTGTCCAACGGCGGGAAAATCATCTTTAATATAGAGAAGAGCTCCTGATATAACACCTGATTTATGGTGGTGTTGAAAGTTTAGTTACAGCATTCAGTTCAATTCATGATGTATAAATAGATAAAGAGAGAGAGAGTGAGAGAAAACAGTGTACCAGTGTCGTAGCCGAAAAGCAATCCACCAATGCTAGCTACATAAGTGAGTCCTAAAATGTAAGGGTTCTTGAACATAGAAATTTTTCTTTCAGGGTGGATGTCCAAATAGCCAGAGCTTCCGGGAATTGTCGGTATTGTCATCGCAAGTAACTAACAACATATCGCCTAATCATTAAACAAAAATAGCAATGAGGGGCACAAAAGTTGAGTCCCTACACACGAATGTGGTTGAAGACTTTATGCAAGGCTTGTATAGGTCGGAGTAAATGCAACAACAACTAATGTGGATAATATTTAAGTGTATCATATTAATTGTATACACTAATATTTAAGTGCTATGGAATGATAAGTAATTCAAATGATGTTTCTTAACTATCTTATTATTATCACACACAAAAAAGGTTTAAAACGGTCGCAATCAATTAATGGGTTTCGTGATTTCAATTAGTATAGATGATGCGTTATAGTCAACGATTTTTACAATGTGAATTAATCACAACGTTACACAATAAATTTATTTGTGAGTTATGTAGTGTTGGAACAAAGGATTCAAGAAAGATGAATATTGTGAAAACAAGAAGAAGAAGAGAGAATGATGAGTTAGTTAGTGTAACTAACTCCTAACTGAATTTGTTATTACTTGCTACTTCGGTTATAAATAATGGACCTATATATAGGCAAGAAGCTCAGGCTCAAAACATGTTAAAAGCCCAAATAACAACATAACAAGAATTAACCAACTAACACAACCCCTAATTCATGTTATCAAGACTTCTCATCGCAATGCCTTTCTTTAACTCTTCGAATCTCACTTTCTTCAGAGGTTTGGTGAATATGTCAGCTAGTTGCACTTCTGTCTTGCAATATTTTATTTCAAGCTTCCCTTTGTTGACTTGATCTCTCAGAAAATGATATCTTCGTTCAATGTGTTTACTTCGACCATGACACATTGGGTGATTTGCAAGATTTATAGCTGACTTGTTATCAACATACAACTTCATCTTCGATTCCATTATTCTGAGTTCTTCAAGTAGCATTTCGATCCATGCTGCTTAGCATGTAGCATATGATGCAGCTACATATTCTGCTTCACATGATGATAAAGCAACAATGCTTTGCTTCCTCGAACTCCAAGAGATTGGAGCTCCTTCGATCATGAAAATATATCCTGCAGTACTCTTCTTTTCATCTTGATCTCCACTGGAATCTGAGTCAGTATATCCTTGCACTTCGACATCTGTACTGTTCTTCGACTTCTTTAGCAACAGCACACTATGATCAATGGTTCCATTGATGTATCTCAACACCATCTTTACTGCAATGAGATGACATTCCTGAGGCTTCTCCATAAATCTGCTCAACAATCCTACACTTTGGTAGATATCTGGTCTAGTATTGCAAAGATACCTCAAGGATTCAATGATTTGTTTGTAAAGAGTCGAACTTAGAAACTCATCATTCGATTCCTTTTTCAGCTTTGCTTCAGTCTCTAATGGAGTAACAGCTGCCTTGCAGTTTCTCATATTGAACCTCTTTAATATATCTTGAGCATACTTCATTTGATGCAAGAACGCTCCTTCTTCGACGTCTTTGAATTCCATTCCCAAGAAATATGAGAGATTCCGTAAATCATACATTTCGAGTTCCTGCATTAACTTCGACTTTACCTTCATTATCTCAGCTTCGTCTGCTCCTGTAATGAGTAAGTCATCAACATAGAGGCATAAAATGATTTGATTGATACTTTCGACATCATTTACATACACTCCATGTTCAGAGACACACTTTGTGAAACCTACTTCGATTAGGAAGCTATCTATCCTTTTATTCCAAGCTCTAGGAGCTTGATTCAAGCCATAGAGAGCCTTCCTTAATTTGTACACTTTCGACTCCTGCCCTTTGACGTTGAAACCTGCTGGTTGAGTAACATAGACTTCTTCTTCCAATGGACCATTCAAAAATGTTGACTTCACATCAAGTTGGTGCATTTTCCATCTTCTATATGCAGCTATCGAAACAACAATCCTGATTGTTTCGATCCTTGCAACAGTCGCATATACTTCATCGAAGTTAATACCAGGTTTTTGTAAAAAACCTCTGGCCATCAGTCTTGCCTTGTACTTAGCAACCTCACCATTTGGCCTTCGTTTCACCTTGTAGATCCATTTCACATCTATTAGTTTCTTGTTGGTTCTTTCGACAAGCTCCCAAGTATTGTTCTTCTTAATGGCTCTAAGTTCTTATTTCATGGCTTCACACCAATTTGAATTGCTCAAGGCTTCACCCCAAGTCAATTGGTTCTGCTTCAGCCATTATCATGGCTTCTTCGATTAAGTCACCAGCTGCATCGATTGCTTTATCTGGAAACCTCTCATATCTAGTCAGCCTAGTCGACTCAGTTCTTGTTCTTGTGGATCTTCTTTCATTCTGCACATGTGGTTCTTCATTTCGACCAGTCGAAGTATCACCTTGCTCATTTTGACTTGTCGAAGCTTCGTTCTGTTCATCTTCTTCGAACATAGTTGTGATTGTGTCTGATTCTTGTCAAACTGAACTTCAACTCCAATCCCACTCTTTGCTTTCGTCTACAAGAACATCTCTACTGATAACTAGTTTATCTTCAATTGGTGAATACAACTTGTATGCACCAGTCGAATGATAACCTATGAGCACCATGACTTCACTTCAATCATCCAACTTCTTTCTTAATTGTTCAGGTACATTCCGTAAACCTATTGATCCAAAAACTCTAAGATGAATTACATTTGGCTTCGACCCTGTCCAAGCCTCATGTGGTGTCTTTTCGACCATCTTCTTTATTGGGCATCTATTTAGAATGTATATTGCTGTCGAAGCTGCTTCAGCCCAAAATCTCAGGCATATTCTTAGCTTTCAACATACATCTTGTCATGTTCAGTACACGCGTATTCTTTCTCTCAGCTATACCATTATATTGAGGCGTATAGGGTGCAATAACCTCATGCTCTATACCTTCCTCATTGCAAAATCTAGCAAACTCAGCAAAAGTGTATTCACCACCACCACCAGTTCTTACCTTCTTCAATTTGCAGCCACTTTGTTTCTCAGCATGCAACTTGAACTTCTTGAACTGTGTAAATACCTCACTCTTCCTTTCAATAAGGTAAATCCACATATGTCTGGTGAATTCATCAATGAAAGTAAGGAAATGCCTATTACCTCCATTGGACTTTACTTTAAAGGGTCCACACACATCTGAATGAACCAGCTCTAGTTTTTGCCTTGGTCTTATAGGCAAGTCACGTTTGAATGCCTTCCTTGCCTGTTTAGCTTTGCAGCATTCCTCACATATCTGCTTTGGTTCCTTCACATACGGCAACCCAAGCATCATTCTTTTCTGATTGAGCATACACAAACTCTTGAAGTTTAGATGTCCATACCTGTGATCCCATAGGCAGTTCTTGTCTTCTTCTGTAGTGAAGTAAGACATTTGTTATATGATGTGTTGAGTTCGACTTTGAAGGTTTTGTTCTCTGCCAATGGTGCTTTCATGATTAGCCTCCCATCAGTCATATATACCTTTATCTGATTATTCTCCAACTTCATATTGAAGCCTTTTGTAAGTAATTGACCCACACTTATCAAGTTACTTGTCATCGAAGGTACATACAGAACTTTAGTGGTAGTAGCCTTTCGACCATCCTTTTTGATAATCAAAATATCTCCTTTACCACCTGATTTGATATGCCTGTCATCTGCAAACTTTATCACCTTTTCGACTGACTCATCTAACTTGGTAAACCAGTTTTTATTGTCAGTCATGCGGTTGCTACATCCTGAATCCAGATGTCACATGTTGTTCGTCTCAGTGTTCGACTGAGTGTTCACCAGCAACAACACATCATCAGAATCACTACTTCTAGCTCGTGCATATTGAGCTTCATCACTATCTTTCGACTTCGCAGCTTTCTTTCTTCGACAGTCTCTAGCATAGTGGCTAAAACCTTGACAATTGTAACATTGCACCTCTTTTATATCAACTTTCTTCCCATAATACTTGTTGCCCACACCTTTCGAATCAGTATTCTTGCTTGACTTCTCATCACCAGCAAGATTCTTTCACTACTTCGACTTCTCTTTTCCAGCTTTCTTGTTGAATCTTGATTGCAATGTTTGTTCAGTTGTCTTCTCTCTTTCTGAGTTTTTTTGCTGCAGCCTCATTTCATGAGCCTCCAAAGAAGCTTGAAGTTCCTCCAACTTCATCTCAGATAGATTCTTGGACTCTTCGATTGTTACAATAAAGTAATCAAAATCTGCAATTAGAGATCTCAATATTTTTTCTATCTTTTGCAAATTTGTTAGGGCTTCACCGCACACCTTCATCTGGTTTGTTAGCGTCACTACTCTTGAGAAATATGCAGAAACAAATTCATCCTCTTTTATCTGCAGCATCTCATACTACTTTCTCAGAGTCTGCAACTTAACTTTCTTCAATTTCTAATCTCCACCATACAAGGATTTCAGCTTTTCCCAAGCTCCTTTTGATGTTTCTTCTTCGATTATCTTCTCAAATACATCACAATCCACACACTGGTGAATCAAGAATAGCGCTTTGCCATCTTTCTTCCTCTGATCTCTGTGTGCAGCTTTCTGGGCTTCTGTTGCATCTACCTCCAGTTCTGATATTCCATCATTCAAGATTTCTACAACATCTTGAAATCTGAAAATAACATTCTTTTGTGCCACCCATCTTTGATAGTTTTCACCTCTGAAAACCGATAGATTTGCTGGAATTTGTATTGATGTTGTTGATCTATTTGCCATTAGAATCTCTCTGAATCGCAAACAAGCTCTGATACCAATTTGTTGGAATAAAGGATTCAAGAAAGATGAATATTGTGAAAACAAGAAGGAGAGAGAGAGAGAGAGAGAGAGAGAGAGAGAGAGAGAGAGAGAGAGAGAGAGAGAGAGAGAGAGAGAGAGAGAGAGAGAGAGAATGATGAATTAGTTAGTGTAACTAACTCCTAACTGAATTTATTATTACTTGCTATTTAGATTATAAATAATGACCATATACATAGGCAAGATGCCCAGATCCAAAACATACTAAAAGCTCAGATAACAACATATCAAAAATTAATCAATTAACAATGTAGCATATAATAAGTTAAATTAATGTTATTTTTATTATAAAATTATTAAAATAAATATAGTAACAAAAATAATATAATATAAGTTAATAACGATTATTAATACTAGTTTTAATAATCATATCTTTGAACTATTGAAAATAAATTGATTAATAAAAAACAACAATTCATATCACATTGTTGATCAATGTTAATGACAAGTTAGTTATATTAAGGTCACATCATAAGAAACTAATAATACTTTTCAAAGAGTTTAGTGAAAAGTTATTGTTTATATCACTAGTCACAACATAATATTACAATTTGCAGAATCATAACTTTTATCGGCATCTTCATCATTGTTGCTTCAACTTCCCCCAAAGATATAATCAAACAATCCAGAATTTCTTGGTAGTTCAATTTGTAGTTAGTATGATATTTCATAAAATGGTGTGTTTGGATTTAACATGTATGGATAATATTCTTGTGATGCGTAAGAAGGAATTTGATAATATGATGGAAAACTACCTTGACTTCCTTCAAATGGTGCAACACAATCAAAATCACCAAATAATTGTGACGAGAGTAGCTTTAAGAGATGATTTCCTTTAGATTCAATAATAATAATAATAATAAAATAAGATATTAGATATGCATTATTAAATATAAAATAATAATTGGTAAATAGTGTAAAGAACAAAATACAACATTACCTGCACCAAACCGAATATATTGTGAAATGGATGACTTTCTTTTAATGAATGATATCGAAAACAGTTTACGAAAAATCAAAAATATTGAATTAGATGATTAAAAAATTGGTTTTTTTAAAGGAGATTACTTTAAAAAAATATAATAAGGAAATCAAAAATACATTTAAGTCAAGTTTTTAATAGTTTGGTATGATAGTCTTCTACGTTACTTAGGAGAGTAAATTCAATTTTTGCATGAGTGTAACCTCGTGATGCTCATTGATGACATGTTATCAACAATTTTAGTTAAGTGTCACTTCCGATAAGACTTAGTTAAAATTGTCCTGGTTTTTAGTATTGATTTATTATTATATTTAATTTAATTTTGTAGTCAAGTTAGTTTTCTAAATTCTAGTAGAACATGGATTGTAGAATGTTATAGTACATTAGGTTTTCTCTATTTATTAGCTGCAATTTTATAATTAATATTAAGTCATTTTCAAACTGTTATTTGCTTTTTCGAAGCGGGTGTCGAGCAAGATGGAGTCGATCTTTAGTGGAATCTTTTGTTCTTCAATCCGAGCAGGCTTCGATTCAGGTCGAGCAGTGGTTGCTCTTTTGGCGGGTCACGCTCTAGTGTCAATCGTGCTCTGCCCTTTGGAGGCCACTTGAAAACATCTCCTGGCAGCTGAGATGTCCCCATGGATGGTGGCGACACGTCCCCTCCTGGTGTAGAACTTCATTTTCAAATTGACAGTGGAAGGCACTACGGTCAACTCGGCCAATATTGGTCTCTCTAGGATGTAGTTGTAGAGAGACGGGCAGTCGATCACCAGAAACCGCACCTTGATCTGTCGGGATGCAATCTCTTCTCCTAAGGTGACAAAGAGCTCAACGTAGCCCTATGGCTTGGAGATCGAGCCATTGAATATCTGTAGGTCGGACCCCACGTACGGTGACAAGTGGGTGTCGTCGAGCTGCAGGGTTCTGAGCAAGTGGTTGTACATGACGTCGACGGAACTCCCCTCGTCGACCAGGATACGATGTACGTCGAAGTTGGCCATCCTTGCCCTCACCAGTAGAGGGATGCTTGAGTTTAGGGATCCGTCGGGCAGCTCATCCAGGTAGAATGTGATTGGCTCAGGTTTTCCTTTGAACCTCTCGAGCATTACTGCTTGGGTTGGGGCTGCGTCCACCAACTTGTCGAGCTTCCTCTTCGCCGAGTTCACTAAGATGTCATTGAATCCCCCACCCGATATGACCATGGCGGAGAGGAATCTCTCCCATCTGCAGTATGTGGACAAGGGTTGATCCTCATAGTTGTCGGGGACAATGAATTCTTCAGGTCTTGTCACGGAGAAAGCCACCCGGAGGGGGCCCAATTCATCAGATGGTCGGATTTCTTCCTCGACTTCTTTTATCTTGCGGGTGTCCTGACGAGGGGCGTCGTTGCGTATGTATTGTCCGAGTCTCCCACCCTTGATAAGAGTCTTTATGGCATCCTTGAGGTGGACGCAATCTTCCACCAAGTTCCCGTGGCTCCGATGGTACTGACAATATTTTGTTTTGTCTGCTCCGGGCTTTACAGGAGCGGGTCAAGGACGTATGACGTCGCCGTCCTTGAATTCGGTATTAGAGCACTCCGCAAGGATACGCTCGCGGGAAGCGGGAAGCGGTCGGCAGGGTGTACTATGTGAATCGTCCTGCTGGTCCTCTATGTTCGCGGGAATCACGCGGTTTCTCCTCCCTTCTCTTCTTCCAGTTCGTCGAGAAGGGCCCGTGTCCTGATGTCGTGGAATGTTCGCCGGTCCGCGATTCCTCGAATCACGTGCTTTATTGGCTGCTTCTTTCTCCTCGTAGTCCATGTATGCCCGAGTCTTTCCGAGGAGAGCGTCAAAAGTTTGGGGGGCTCAATATTGACTGCCTTTCTGAATTCAGTGCCCGGGAGGAGTCCCCTCTTGAGTAGGTATATTTTCATGTGATTGGCGCACGGGACCTGAATGGCCTCGCGGTTGAACCGATCAGTGTATTCTCTGAGGGTCTCGTTAGTTCTCTAGACAATTGTCTCAAGGACGGCCTCCGTTTTTGAATGTCGACGAGACGCGGTGAAGCTGTTGATGAATTGGTTCTTAAGGCTCCTCCAAGAGGTGATCGACCCCGGGGAAAAGTTCTTGTACCAGTCCATGATTGTTTTTCTTAGAGTCGTGGGAAACAGTCGGCATTTAATTGCCCCCCTCTCTCTCCCCGACATTGTGGTAGTGGCACATTGCTTCAAACCCGTCGATATGGTCGACGAGATCAGACATACTCCTTTAGTATGGGAGGTTTCTCCATTCCCCTAGGAATGAGAGTCTCCATGATTGCTTGGGACAACGGACTGCGGGAATCGTCCTCGTTACTTCTGTCTAGAGAGCGCGAGGGGGATCGATTGTAGCGGCGGTCATCGCGATGGCCTAGACCATAGAGATGATCCCTTAATCGAGGTTATCTTTCTCCATTTCGTCTGTTTATGTTGTTTCCAAAAAGAGTTATAATAATCTTCACAAAAAGGTGTCAAACTTTTACGATGAAAAATTCAAAGGAAATGCCATGAAATTGGTGGAGGTAAATTCTTATACTATATCAAACTGTATATGTGAATTGAATTGCAAATATATGAAAAAAAATTCATTTGATCTCTAATGCATATACATATAATATGTACAACTTTTCTTATTATAGTGCTTATATAACAGGACAATAATTAATCAAATATATGTGAAAATATATTCTTAAGATAGATAAGTCATTTAATGTATATAGTGCACATTGAAGTTAAAGAGAATTTATGTATTTCCTTTTCTACTTAAAATCTCATAAAATAATATATTTTTATTTACATTTTACTTTATTTTCCTGTAGAGTCTCTTCAAATACTTCAAATATGAAGTGAGAGTTCTTTAGATCACTTAAAAAGTATCGTATAAAAAAGGTTATGGTTCTAAAAACTATTTTTATTTTCAAAAAATTGAATCAAATTTGAGGTCAAAGTGGAAGACTCGGGATTATCAATCTACTTCGACTCGAAATTTGATTCAATTTAAAAGTAAAAATAGTTTTTGAAACCATAATCTTCTTTATACGATACTTTTTAAGTGATTTAAAAAAAAATTCACCCCACTATTGGAAGAGACTCTGCAGAAAAATAAAATAAAATAAAAATAAAAATATATTATTTTATGAGATTTTAAGTAGATAAGAAAATATATAAATTCTCTTGACTTCAATGTGCACTATATAAATTAGATGACACTATATAAATTAGATGACTTATCTATCCTAAGAATATATTCACATTTATTTGATTAATTATTGTCTTGTTATATAAACACTATAATAAGAAAAGTGTACATATTATATGTATATGCATTAAAGACCAAATAGAATTGTTTTCATATATTTGCAATTCAATTCACATATACATTTTGATATGGTATATGACCACCAATTTCATGACATTTCCTTTGAATTTTCCATCGTAAAAGTTTGACACATTTTTGTGAAGATTATTATAACTCTTTTTAACCGTCAAACTACTTTTGGAGAATCTAAGGATCGTACACGGGTAATCATTGATGCAGCAGCGGGCTATAATAAATTATAAGCAAAATAATCTAAAAAGATGATGTATTAGAGAATGGAAGGAGATACTACAATATTATATTGTTGGTTATTAGAACCTTGTTTAATGTTGATGTGGGAGTCATGCACCAGAAGGGCTTGTAAACCATTTGGCAATTTTATAACTTGATATTCTCTATCATCATACCTTGACTTGATTACTGAGTTTCTCTCCATATAATTTCTGTTCAAAATAAAAATATGGAATAAAAATGACAATTAAAAGTTTAAACCATGTTAACAAGAAATTAAATTAAATTAAAACAAAACAAAAAAAAAACAAATAAATATAAAAGAAAAAGAAAAACAGGCCAGAAAGGAGAGTAATTTGGGGGTGTAATTAAGAGGTTTGTCAAGTTCAGGGATGAAGGGCCTAACGCTCACAAGCAATAACAGTGGTGTAGAAATAAATTTAGATCCAGGCCCGGAAGCTAGCGGCCCAAGCGTTGGGGTTCCACCATGGAACCCAGTCAACCTAATTGACTCAGGGGAATGTTTTGGCGCGTTGGATTTCAAATTGAGTCAATACTTGAATCAGATCTAGGGCCTGATGGAGAGGGTGCATGGTAAGTTAGTGGAGACTCACGCGTGGGAAACAGGTATCATCACCTTCTCAGGTGGGGTTACAAGTGGGGCTCCGGTGGCCACTGGAATTGCTGGCTCAAAAACAAATAAAATAAATAGAATCCAAAACAAACCTAACAAATAAATCGTCTCTCTCCTCTCTCTCTCTCTCTCTCTCTCT